>JALBCR010000764.1:417500-427967 GCA_030710515.1 Abscondita cerata | reverse complement strand
TTAAAAAGGCTTCACACGGAATGATGATTTTAATGTATTATATAACAAAGTGAATAGCGATTGCCCGCTATAACCGAAGCTTTTCAATGGTAACTAAAGATAATATCCATACGGTAGATGGAAAATAGTAACATAAAGATATATCTCTTATTCACATTAACTACACTTATATGCATGGATAGAATTTAAAGTATTTGCTAAACGTAACATAACCTCGAAATAATTTGATTTTTAGAATAACAGAATTTCTCATCATTACTTAGGAATGAATATGATTTACTAGTGTCCAGTACCACGTGTGGTTATTTTCACTACATAATTGTTACAGCTTTAACACTATATGTAGAACTAACCGTAATAAAAATAAAGGTATTTTATTTGTACTAATTTATTTATAACAAAATAGCTACAAATCAAACTGATGTTACCATCTTATGCAAAACAGCCATGTGTAATATGTTTAACAAGTGCATAAATAAATAAAATTACAACCCAATATAATTTACAGTAGCAGATTTTATTATTTATTTACTGATTTTGAAATACAATAAGCTTTAAAAATGTACTTCTAATAAATAAGAATTGAGGCTTCCACGACCGGAGTCATTGTTGACACAAAAACGTCTTCCGGGATTGGACCGTGTCGAAAAGGTAACTGTACTTGCCAACGCTTCGCCACCTATCGTAAGGGCGAGAAACTTGAAACAAAAAGTTCAAGGTAGACAACTAAAAGTCAGGTAATCAACCTGTCGACCAAGCCAGATTCTAGACTAAAATAAGTTTGTAATTAAGGAAATACCTCCGATACAGAAGAGAGTGGAATATAAAGATGAAAGTTCAAAAAAATGATGTATCGCGATTACTGAAATTGCCTCGATGCTGAATGATTTCTATGGCTCTCTCCTTCTGATTTTCCTATTGAAAAAGAAGGAAGATTTGGCAATCAAGGCGGAATTATAAAAATCTATTTTGTGACCAGTTCGAAACGACGCTCAGCCACGGCAGACTTGGAACCGTGTTTTAAACTAACAAACGGTGATGTTCCAAATACGTGTACTAATAGAACGACCAGTTTGACCTATGTGGGCCAGTAAACCACATGAACAAGGGAATACGATATATGGTTCATTGCTTAATTTCAGCTCTTTACCGTGCAGTGTTTCATTTAAAGCGGCAGATCTCTTAAATGGTTGGTCCTACAACATTTTATGAAGAGTGCCTTTTATGTAATTTTAGATAGTAAATCATATTTTTGATGTCAAATTGTCAAAAAGTCAAAGCCGAAAAAAACATAATGAATAAATTTACCTCCCCATCGGTTTCGCACGCCTATGGTTGAAATTAATTTTGACCAATACTGTAAAATAGTAGCCCTTACTAATACGGTATCCGCCAAAATAAACAGTACCGAAACAGAAAGTGCTGTGGAGTTGTTTATGTAATATGGATTTGTCATATTTGACTTAATTGTCATTAGTTGATATTAATAGTACGCTGCAGTTAAATTTGATTTAAAAATGGTTCTAACAACGGAAGAAAAAGTTTTTTTGGTAGAGCATTATTTTCGTTCATATTTATTTTTATTTTCGGTACTGTTTATTTTGGCGGATACTGTAGTACATTGTAAATAATGAAATCGCATCACTTTATGTCGAAGAGTTCCTGAGATATTAAATAAAAACTATTTCTTGGAGGCAACATTCAAATGACCGTAGCTCCTTTATAAGGCTTTTGCGGACCCATATTTATAGGAACTTTTTTTCATATTTTGGAAAGTAGAATCAGCCCTTAAAGTTTATCCCACTATTTCGTAAACACCCTGTATAGGTTATGATAAATTTAATAACAAAACCATATGGTAAAAGCTGCGCATGCTCAACGCTATTTTACACTTTCCTTTCCCCGATCCACCTTAATATGTTGGACACAAAGACTTGCGTATTTAATATGTGTATGTTGTATGTTCCATCTACGGTAGGGATATAATGTTAGGTAACTGATAGTGATAAAGTTTCCTGCCTAAATTTAACAAAACCCAAACATCCCATTCAAAATGGAATACAACTTCATTAGTTTGATTACCAAAGACTATCCCATTACTTATATCAATGTTTCCTGTAGCACAACTTTGTCGATAGCTTACTTATTTATGCAAGAGATATGCAAAAAAGTTAATGCAACCAATCATAAGTGCATTTCTCAAAAACAAAAAATTCTGGAAACATTTTTCGGAAGAGGGAACTACATTATTTTAACTGCAAATTCCAATAAATAAACATGACAAAATGGAGTATTCGAACTCAACTTATGTGTCAAACAATAACCTTAATTTGTTATCAAACTAAAATATGATTAATTTACTTACTTCCAAAATCTGCAAAAAAGATGTCCTGCAACACCAACAGTTCAACTTCAGGTGCCATTGTAGGACTACCAAAGGAATCATTTTCAGGCCAAACTTCTCTAGAGAAAAGTCAGTTAATTAGAAGTAGTTGATTAATAAACAAATAGGACAAACGCAATTTAAATAAGTATTACTATATTTCAAGATCTCCTGGCGGTTGCCTCTCCATCCGCAGAAAGCTTAAATCGGTTCTAGATATATTCGGAAAATTCGCTTGTTTAAAACCCCGCCGCGCATCTATATGAATGTCTACCGCCACCAGATCTTGAACTTAGAATACTGCAAAACTCAATTTCTAGTAAGTAAAGTGTTTTTCGGTCAATAATACTGTGATAATACAACAACTGTTTCATAACTACCCAAACCTATATAGGTACAGACAGCTACTAGAACGTAACGGCTTAGACTGGGCATTACAATGCACGGCACTTAGGCGCAAGGATGTTATTCCGCAAATACACTTATGGTCGTTCGCACCGACACAACTTAAAATTAAGCAATGCTTAAAAACAATCGTTCCTATGGTTTTAACAATTGTATCTAAATTTTTAAGCATTGCTTACAAGTTTAAAGTTGTGTCGGTGCAAACGGTTATTAGACTCGAGATATAAAGTCAGTAGGTCGCAAGCTTTAGTCAAATTTAAATATACATGTAATTATAATTTGCTTAAAAGATGTAATGCAATGGGATTAAATTTAAGAGAAAATCATAGATCTAAATTAATTTGATGTCTTTGTGTCAACAAACCTTGCGTTTAATTGTCGTATTTTCTATGTGTTAAAATGTTTTGCGGCAAAGTGTACCCATGCCGTAGTGACGGCGTTCTTACGTACTTGAACATATTTATGTATGCGAACAGAACGTTTGATTACTCTAATAAACATACCTAGAAGCTCTCAATAATCCAAGCGCGTTTTCAAACTCAGACTCTCTCAAATAGTGTTGAATATTTTTCATTGCTTCTGACCTGCAGTAATAACAGAAATTAAACAAGAAAACAAATTTTATAAATGCTAAACTGACTTTTGTTCGTCAATAGGTGTATCCAAGGTGGCATCGAACGGAACAATACTAGGCAGATTTCCATCGTTCCCTAGTAAAACAGATAATTGAGGTGCAGCATCATTCCAGGTCTCTTGTAAATTAGGTTCAGTATCTTCCATGTTTGGTGTAACTGTATCTAAACCAATATAGATAAAATAAATATGAGTAGTATACATAGAACAAATTAGACATACTTTTTGTTTATATTTTTCTTTCGTTTCTTCTTCTTCTTTCCTTGTACTACAATATCATTTTCTTTCTTGCAATACGCTTCTAACATTTTCAAAAACACATGTTGAGTTTCTATTAAATCGTTCAAATAAGATAAAGAAAATAAGGATTCGTCGAAATATATTAATAACATAACGATAACTTCGCGATACTCCATGATGTAAAATATGGTGCTTTTAATTACTTTAGCCGACTTCCTCACGCTTTCGTCTTTAGATTTGTCCATAGCACAAATTGTCAGAAGTAATTCGCGATAAGCAAGAAGAGCGAGATGTAAACGTCTAGACCATGGTTTACACTCTTTTTTCATGAGACATATGTAATCGTAGTAAGCTTCGATTTGTTGATGCACAAAATGAAACGTTTGCACCGATATGGTTTCACTAAAATTTCAAAATATAAATTAAAATTATTATCTTTACGACAAGTTGATAGAATATTTCAAAAATCACAAGGCAGTATTCGGAAATCATATCAAGTTATACAATTTAGAAATTCGCTAACCCATTTCTAGAAAAGAAAAGTGAAAACCATTTTCAAGTTTCTCAGCAAATTAGCAAAAAAAACGTAAGTTTTCAATTGGTAAAGATTGTTATGCCACCTAGCAATCATTTTAGAAGCAGGAAAATATTCCAGTCGGCATCCATTCTCATATTGACCCCCGGTACATAGGACTTCTCATTGCAGCTAGTCACTTTGTTACGCTCTATTTGTAATAACTTCCGTATACGGCTGATAATATATTCGTGAAATGTTGTAACTTAAGAGTTATGGTGGCCTCGACAATGATATAGATTCATTCCTTACCCGGTAAATGTTTCGTGAATTAAATTTTTCACTACTTTCTAATTGTTCAGTGACCCCGAGATCCAAGCCGCCTCTTCAATAGTTCCGTTTTAAATATTTATTTTGAAACTAGACAATTTTAGAAGAATCGTTTAGTGAGAACAATATTAATAATAAAGGAAACGAGATGAACTTGTAGAATTATGAAATTCATATTTATCCCCACTTTTCACTGTTAAGTTTGTCGTAAGTAGCTCCAAATTAAATAAAACTGCATGTTTTACTCTCATTTTGATATGACGTTTTTGTGTTATGGTATTAGTTTGCTAGAAACATTATGAAAAAGCCTAATATTCAATTTCTTCGCATACGAGACAGTAAGCAAATAGAATAAATTCTAATTTAAGCATTTAAATATAAGATATTGCTCAAAAATTATCACACTAATCACAAAATTTAATGATAATTACCTTACTAACTTAACTTGGAAATTGTATCCTCTATTAAACTCCATAAAAAATCTTAAAGCCCATAAATAATAAGATTCGTCTTGAGACTGAGTGTTTGATCTACTAAAGTTATCTTTTACATGATGCATGAATGTATTATAAGCTGCGCTTAAAAATTCAGTGCAGAATTCTTTCAAAATCAATTTAACGCTAAATGCAGATCTTCGTTCTGTACATACATCTTCAAGGGGTAAACGATTTTTAGGTGTACGCGTTTTTTTCTTGTCTACATCAAAATGAATCGAATCTATGTTATTAAGAGGTTTATGATAAATATATTCTTTATCACTTATAACTGACAAAGATTTCATAACATAAGTTCCTCCAAACCGTGAATGCCTGAAATAAATAGCGTAACTATTTATTCAATTAGTATATTATCTATTACCTTGCTCCGCAAAACTTTTTAATTTTTTGTTGCTTATTAGAATTTTCTCGATGGCGTATAAGAAGAAGCTCAGCTTCATCTCTCATTTTTTCGGTTTGACTTCTTTCAAGTGCAGTATTTGCTAGTTCCGTTGCAGGTTGTTCCCTCAACATAAATGACAGAATTTCTATGATGTGTAAATAATATACCTGCTCGTTGGTTGAACTAGCAATGAACAAAATGATGTCGAGCATTCCAGATTGATGTAAAGACCACAATACCTAAAATATTTTATTTTTAACACTTGCGTGTTTAAGATGCGCATATTAAAAAATCATACTTGATCGTGGATACTAGCATCATTATCGGGACGCCGTTCTTCATCGGGGTTAGCAGGAATGTATAAAATGTTTCTAATTAGAATTAAAACTCTTTCTACAATCAAATTGTTTTCCTCCCCTCGTTCAGCAAAATCCTGTAAAATAAGAGAATACTTATTTCGAAAGAGAAAATAGTGCATTCCACAAGAAACTAACACTAAAATACAGCTCCCCCAAGATCATTGTAACCTGCATTAAAGCAACAATCTCGAATCACCTGCTGTAAATTTGCAAGAAATTATACGATAGCAAACAAACACTCAACAACTGTTTCGTCCTTTTGGGACTCTTCAGGAGTGAAAGAACTCGAGTTAAGTTCACTTTTGTAGAAATGCGCGGCTGTTAATTTTCGGACGTGTTACGCTAGCAACAAGCGACACTAGATGTAGCAACACTTATTGGTCATAATTGTAATCCCCAAAAGTACGTGAACCAATTTTATTCTTAAGTGATAGGCTAATCGCATCATGTTTAAAACGCTCAATATACAGTCAGTCGCGCCTAATTGAATGACAAACTATATAGTTGGGTTAAAGTTCTTAATCTTCTGAATCCATATGATTTCCCCACTAAGAAATTTATTTGTGAAAAAATTCCTTCCTATCGTGTATAGTTTATATGTTCGTTATGTCGTTAGCAATAACATTGGGTTCGTTTCTTAATAATTCCCATTTATATTAGAGGTGTAGAACAAAAAAACAATTTATTAAAAATAATATTAAATTAATCATAAAGTAAAGTGTGGGCATATTCTACAAAATCTTCTTCTTTTACACAAGCTGTTGCTTATTTAAGAACAAAGTACATTTCTTTGCATATTGTTTTTTTTTTCTTATTTTGTTTATTAAACATGTGTTTAAACTCTGGTTGTCGAGTCTTGCAAAGACTCCACAAGCAGTGGCGGTACACCAAATATTAGCAAGTTGCCGCGACCAATTACGTAGATACACGTGGATATAGAGATGAAGGACCTTGAAGAGGAATACGTACTACCAGTGCGCTATCGCTAAACCATGCACTATAAACTGTAACGTCATCCCTCAGGCTACGCACATAACGCACTACCCCCACGCAACGCACCCGCGCGAGAAGAGTTGTGATTGGCACACTCTTTAAAACGGCTTCGCACACCAGTAACAAGCACTCAGTGTTTATGAATAAATGACATAAACCACTACAGTACCATTAAAACGGCATTTAATTTTAAATGTTTGAAGAAAAACTTAATGTTTTATGAGACAAAACTTGAGAATTTGTCGCTGTAGTATGTTTTTTTTTCAAAACGCTTACTTTTTGTTTTTTTTATGTTTGAATTTGTACATTTTATAGCATTTTAACAACATAATTTTAAAAAAATACAAATCCAAATTCTATCACAACCACGACAAAGTCCCTTCTTATACCTATCTACCCAAACATTGCTAATAAGTTGAAAATTTGAGCCAATTTTATAGGTACTTTAAGACCATTCGACGCATTAAAATGCTTACTTATAGTGCATGATTTAGCGATGGCGCACTGCCAGTACGTATTCCTCTGAAGAAGCTGACTACTTGCATTAGAGAAACGTTCGGAATAAAATCCAATCAAGGTTGACATTTAGACTCAAAGCTAGACAACACTAGTTCACAAATAGGCCGCGAAACCCAAACCACTTTGTCAAAAAAACCATGTTATAGAAAAAAAAAGTTAAAAATTATAGATAATGTAATTTACAACACCTTTCTTTTCTACTTTATTTCATAATCAAAAAAGGTAGGTACAGAACACCCTAGCATCTGATAAAAAGCAGAATACTTCATTAACTGTAAACAAAGAAATACAGGGTGATTTCGCCTTAACCATTAGACGTTATGGGAGAATTATCAAGATCTGGATTTTGACTGGTTTCTGATTGCGGTCTCTCTCTCTAAAATATTTAAAACCTTGTAGCACTTCCGGTCATACCGGAAAAAGAACTCAACTTCGTTATTTTAAATAGAACTATGTATTTTTTCTAAAACCTTTGAAGTATTCGCTTAATTTGCTACATTTTTTGTCTTAGTTATGTTTACTTAGCTGCTATGTTTACAACTTTTATGAAAAAATGGTCACTGACAAGGGTTTCTTAGAAAAATTATAACTTCTAAACTACTAGCAATAAAAAAATTTAAAAATAACCAATAATAGCAAGAAGAATGCTTTTTAAATTGAACTGTTGCAAATTTATGTAACTTTATAGGAAATGCCACAATAAATTTGTGAAGTTGAGAAACTTCAAATAGCAATAACTCAATTTTTTCAAATGAAACACTACTACTTTTTTTACGGATATCGGTAGAGAATTAAATGTGGAACATTTTTTCAAATGATCAATATGCCTATCATCTACAAATTATGAATAAAATGTACTTTTATGTAAAATATTGGAATTATTGAAATTATTAAGATAAGTAGTCGGCTTTGATGCTCCGTTGATTGGATACTAAGACAAGTGCAATTGTTTCTATTTATTGAGTTCGCCATTTTGAAAAAATGTCTTATAGTAGTGAAGTTATGTTGGACTACTTTATCTTGAGTAATAATGCAGAAGCTGCATCTGAGACATATCTTGAGCGTTTCCCGGAGAGAATGCAAGTTAATAATTTCATTTCTTTAAGACAATCTTATTACTTTTGGAGCAATAAAAAAAAACGAGATCAAAAATTTACAATAAGCAAGACTCGTAGGAAGTTATTATAAATGAAGGGTACACGGAAATAAGGATCAGTCATAATTCATTAGTTTCGAGAAAAACACGATTTAATGTCTATGTAAACTATGTAAACTATAAAATTACATATTTAACTCAATTTGACCGAAAATGTGACTTTTAATCGTTGTTCCAGTGTACCCTTCAAATGTTATTGAAATAGAGGTTGCAAATATATAATTCGATCTCCAAGGAGAGATTCAAATAGAATCAGGTGCGGTGTTAAACCCGTTTTTCTTCCAAAAAGGCATGGACGAATGAAGAGATTATAATGAGTTTTCGAATAAACGCACTAACTTTTTTTTGCAAATAAAACATGAAAATCGTTAAAAATTCAATGGAATCTTTATTTACTCTGAAAGTACAATTTATTACATTAGGTATGGAACACGACATCATTCAAATGTCCTCCACATAAACGTTTGCAGGAATGTATCCGGTAAACCCAATTTCCCATACCTTTTCACACAAATGGGCACGAATGTCAGCAATAGCACAATTTTTTCAAATGGAAACCACCATTTTTTATGTCACTAGTGAATTCTCCTTCAAAAATCAATGGGAAAGTATCTAACATGTTCTAGATCTGAAGTAAGCAGTTTTTGATTTATTGGATAAAATCCAATATTTTTGTAAAGTAGACTACGAGAATTGGAATAACAGGTTTTTTTTAAAAAAAAAAAAAAAAATTTTAGTTTTTAAAAAAAAAAGAAAAAAAAATTAATTAAAAAAAAAAAAAAAAAAAGTGTAAAAAAAGAAAAAAAGGAAAAAAAAGTAAATAGAAATTTTATTTGCTTATTAATCCAATGATATATTTTGCTACACTTACAGTGCAAAAAATTATAGTTTAAGTCTTACTATTTTTTATTTATTTATTTATATAATTACTGTTTATTTTATATGTGTTTTAGTAGGCAGATTATCCACGCAAGAATTTTTAATCGCGAGAACGAAGTTCGAGTGTTTAATTTTCTTAAGGGGATAATATGCCACTAAAACACGAATGCAATACAAGATTTTATCCACAATCAAACCAATTTAATTGAAAATAAGTAATCTGACAGTTCTAAAATTTCAATGTAATAGCAAATATTAGAAAATTTAGTGAAACTTTGGGCGGCTTTGCATTATTAGTTGCTAGGATGCTTGTTTATTAAAACAATATTTGTGAAAAAATTAGAAATCGTTTGTGTGCGTCATTTTGAAAAATGTCAGAAAGTGATTCTTTGCCGGTAGAATTTAAAGCAGAAGCTGAAGAAGTAACCCTGCAACTGTTGCCGGCCAAATCTAAAGATGCATACATAAAAGAATTTGCTACATTTAATGAATGGAGAGAGAAAAGAGGTGCAAACATCATAAACGAGGACGTCCTGTTGGCTTATTTTTAAATGTAAGAAGCAAGTTTGCCTCCTCGTCGATGTGGACGAAATATTCAATGTTAAGAGCAACTTTGAATGTGCATAGAAATATTGACATATCAAAATACGGCAAATTAATTGCTTATCTCAAGAGCCAATCAAAAACTACAAGGCAAAGAAGGCAAAAGTGCTTGAGAGGGGACACATCGAACAATTTTTGAAAACAGCATCTGATGAAAAGTACTTAATGATGAAGGTACAACCAATTTTCTTTTCTTTTGTATTGGTATCTTAATTATTTTAAATATTTCTAGGTTGCTGTCATAATGGGTGTTTGTGGAGGTTTACGATGCAATGAACTGGTAAACTTAAATATTGAACATGTGAAAGATAAAGGATCTTTTATCTACGTGTCCATCCCAGAAACAAAGACCAATATGTCAAGAAGTTTCACTGTATTAGACGAAGGATTCTCTGTTAATGTTATGGAGATATGCAAGAAATACATACGCCTACGTCCTAAAAGTACTATTTCGCAGGGAAGATTTTTTTGAGATATATAAATTCAAAATGCACCGTGCAACCTGTGGGAATTAACACTATTTCCAGAATCCCTCACAGATTGCTTCTTTCTTAAAACTTCTAGACGCTAAATC